>JAVALU010001467.1:0-23182 GCA_030770095.1 Gila robusta
ATCCCAAAATACATCAGGGACTCACAAACAGAATACAAAAAAAAAAAAATACACAAGAAAATCAAATAAAATAGACCTTTTACATGCTAAGGAGCATCTTTGTTTATGTGTGTATGACACTATATGAATGTGTTTCCATACTTTGTTACAACATTCTTCATCAGTCATTAAAAACTCAACAATTGATAACACTTACTTAAAGCATAATAAACATTCACTATAAAATTAAATATTAATTGTAAATAGAACAGAATAATATAAACACTTCAGACATAATCTTTCAGGTTCCAGAAGTAAGTGACACGACAGACAATAGATACACCATATATAAAAACAGTATGGTGGTTTTAGGTTATGAACATGAAGACATTGTTTGCTTTTCATTTAAAAGGATAGTTCACCCAAAAATGAAAATTCTGTCAGTATTTACTCTCCCTCATGTTGTTCCAACTCCGTAAGACCTTCGTTCATCTTCGGAACACGAATTAAGATATTTTTGATGAAATCTGAGAGCTGGATCACTCCTCCATAGGCTTCTAACTGTACGTTCACACCGCCGCCGACTTGAGCTTCCAAAGCGGGCGTAAGTCATTTATTTTCAATGGAAGCTGGCTTCTCTCAGCTGCAAGGAGCGTCAAATCCCTCGGCGTCGCGTTTTGGGCGTTTTGAGTGTTTTGAGCGTCAATCAGATAGTTGAAAGAAGCTCAACTTTATGGTAATGAGCTATGACGCGGTTCAGCAGCAAGCAGCGGCAAAACGCCAGAAACCAATCAGAATAAAGACGTCTTTCACTCTGGCTGATTCCGGAGAAACATACGATGTGAACTTTCGTTCCTACCAAAACATTAGTTCCGAGAAAATGGAGGAGAAGCTGATAATCGCTGTTGCTGGGTTTCTAATCATTTATGATATGACGTTGTTTGCTTACAGGGACCAGTTACAAAAGAACGAGGGATGGGATAAAATAGCTGGGATAGTTGGTGTCTCCGGTGCACCAAACACAACAACTTCGCTATTTTCCATAATGATCCAGTGATACACATTTGAGAATGAGCACAACTTTTATTTGAAATATTTACGAACGCTCGTTTTAAGCGGGAATGCAATTCATTTGCTCAGGGTGACAACGATTTGACCAATTGCACTAATGCAAATAATAGCCTAATGCAAGTAATAATAATAGCTAATTATTATTTTTTTCCCCGACCAAATGTGACCAAAACGGTTATAAAAATGCTGTCATTATAAAAGGTTTCTAAAATGTATTGCTTGTTTTTTCTGTTGATTACATTTCATGTTGTGACACTTCTCTTCTCCCTGCTACGTCAGAGCGTCCAAAGCGTCAACGAGCTTCCCCGTGCTTTTTGACAAGCGTCCTTGACAGAGCGGCCAGAGCTTCTTTGACACTGAAGTCGGCGGCGGTGTGAACATACAGTAAGGGACTGAAACTTGTTCCCCGAAAAGTTATTAAAGACATCGTTAAAATAGTGACTACAGTGGCTACAGTGACTACAGTGGCTCAATCTTAAGTTTATCAAGCGACGAGAATACTTTTTGTGCGCAAAAAAACCCAAAAATAACGACTTTATTTCAACTATTCATTTCCTTCTCTGTGGGCCTCGAGCCAGTTCACTAGTGTAATAGCGTAAGCTTCTGTTGTTGTACGTCACACGCAGGCTCACTATTGGCCGACGCTGGTCATGTGTGTGTGATGTGTTTTAAACCTAGTTTTTCTTAAGTGTAGAAAAACTCAGAAGCGAAGACCAGGAGACTTGGGGGTATCTTTTAAGCAGGATTCTTTATTTGCTGTAGTCTGCTTCGTCCAAAATCTTACCCAAGTCAAGTCTAACTAAGGGAACTTTACATTGTAGTTTATATACATTTCAAGGATTACATATAGGTGGAGACTTCTCTGAAACAAAGCAAATGTAAATGAGGTATACAGGTTTTGGAACTTGCTCAGCATGAGACACGAGAAAAGGACGGTGCAGGACTTCTCGTACTGAGACAAGAACTCCAAGACAAACGGTCTCAGTAATAAAATAGCAGGTGTTCAAACTTGCTCAGCATGAGTCTTTACCCGGTGAGACACGAGAACAGGAAAGGCATGGACTTCTCGTATTGAGATGGGACAGTCAGGAATATCCCGCTGGGAACCCCTACCGTTTGCAGAGATTTCCTGGTCTCATCATTTATAAACTTTCTCAATATAAAATACTATTGTATTGGAAATCTAAATTAAACATTTAAATAAAATTTGTAATCCTACAGATGCGTGTGACGTACAACACAGAAGCACTACGCTACAACATTAATTTGAAATCTTTTGTTATATCATACATTTTTTACTGTAATTTTTGATCAATTTAAGGTGTCCTTGCTAAATAAAAATATGAATTTATTTAATAAAATGAGCATAGTGACCACAAACTTTTAAACTGTAGTGTATATTAATCAGATTTAGATGACTTCAGTCTAATGGACTGTAAGTGTGAAATAATTACATATAGGCCTATACATACACTACTGTTTGAAATAACCAAGAAATGCATAAGTTTTTAAAATAAATTGATGCTGTTACTCATTCATTAAAAATGACAGTAAATACATTTGTTACAACTTTTTAAACTTTCTACTTTTTAAAAAGTGTGTTATTCAGAGTTTCTGTTCATTATGAATCGTTCAGTGTAGCATTGGCAGCTGTGCAGTTCTAAGGTGTTTTTGCATTCAGTTCATTAAGATATCCAGTTGTACTTGCCAATATATGTTTCTGTCCAGAAAGACACAAACATACATTTATTCATCCAGCAGCACCTCAGAGTCTCTCTTCACTGTAGCAGATGAAGCTGGGGTTCAGTGTGTCCTGTTGAGTTTGCTTTCTTCTTCCAAGACAACAGTGTATGGAATATTCTTTAGCAACTTGTTAGATTGTGCCAAAATCGGATTTAAAATTAGATTGGATGGATCTCCATGTCAGAAATATCAGATAGATTTAAAAAGATATCCGTTTTGTCTGCTGTGCAAATTAGTAAAACCTGTCAACAACAAGTCTTGTCTGGTACCTCAAGACTCTATTACCAGTCTTCTATCAGCCTGGGAGTTTGAAAAGAGCAGACGCAGGAGAGGAAGTGATGATAATAAAAGAGTGGAGTTATTGAATAATCTGTTTGTAATCACCACAAGGCCACATACACACTGCTACTGAATTCGGTTGTCAATTCACCTGCTTAATCCCGTTCTGTACACAGCATAAGCACCACCACACACACTAATGCATACTGTATGCATCTACATAATTGAGAGCATTATAAAGACTGTGTGTTAGATGTTAAATTAATGTGGTCACTGAAGCACAAGTAAATAAAAAAAAATAAAGAGTAAAAACTTTACTTTAAAAAATGGTGGCATTCAAATGAATTTATAAAACTAACAATTTAGTTAATGTTAAAGTAATCAAATAAAATGTTTAATTGCTTTTTTTAAGTATTCTGTTTAAATTAAAACATGAAAACTTGTGTGATATTCCTTTAAAATAATTTTTTATTATTACTATTTTTTAAAAAGTACTTTACTGTGCAATTTTGTACATATTTTCTTAAAGTTTGACTGAACTTTTTTTTGCAGGTTGAAATGAAGACATTTGAGTTTCTGTGTTTTAATAAACGGTATTATTATTATTATTGTTGTTATTGTTTTTAGACCTACTTGAAGTATACTCTACTGTGTGCAATAGTAGCCCTTATTACTGTTATAATTTCTTCAAGTTTTTCTTCGTTATACCGAACTTTTATTTTGACGGGTTGTCGTAAAGACAATCAGATAAAACTCTCTCATAACAAGACTAAGACGACTCTCATAACAGCTCTGCGATGAAGTTCACATGTGTTTGTGTCCTCATAGTGAGACGCTGAAAACACCACGAGTGTCACGCGTGCTTCTGTGTGTGTGTGTGTGTGTGTGTGTGTGTGTGTGTGTGTGTGTGTGTGTGTGTGTGTGTAGTAAACTGCGGTGCTCATCCACAGAGACACGCAGAACATACAGACTTCAGGTTTCAATAGCAGTGTTTTTGAGCTTTAATATTCAAAGACACTAGTCATAGAGAGATTTGATTCATTGTACAGCCCTACTTTTTCGCATTTACCTGAGTATTTTGAGCACAAAGGAAAGGTTATCAATGATGGAACAGATATTGCAAATGAGTTTAATTCCTTCTTTGTCAATGCTGGACCTAATATTGCGAAAAGTATTGAAAAATCCAATCATGTAGCATGGTGTAGTAGTGCGACAGGAGGTAGTAGAATCTTACAGTCAATGTTTCTCAATGAAATCACCGGAACTGAAATCTTAGATATTGTGAGAAAGTGCAAAACTAAAACATCTTGTGATGGTGATGGAATAGATATGAACATTGTAAAAAAAACCATAGATTGCATACTTCAACCTCTAACTTATATTTTCAATCTTTCTTTTAGTTCAGGTGTTTTCCCTCAAAAGATGAAGACTGCGAAGATAATACCTATTTTTAAAAAAGGAGATAAACATGAGTTTAATAATTATCGACCTGTTTCAATACTTTCGCAGTTTTCTAAAATAATAGAAAAATGGTTTACTCATAAATTAGATTTATTTTTGGAAAAAAATGATTTACTTTTTGACTATCAATACGGATTTCAATTCAATAGATCAACTGCCGTTGCACTAATTTATTTAACTGAAGAAATTCTTGCTGCAATGGACAAAAAACAGTATTTTGTAAGTATATTCCTGGATTTACAGAAAGCGTTTGACACTGTCAACCATAACTTATTGTTGACAAAATTACAACACTATGGATTAAGGGGTCAGACATATAAATGGCTTGAAAGCTATTTAAGTAATAGAACCCAATATGTTCAATTTAAAAACCATAACTCGGACTGTAAAACTGTTGTATGCGGAATTCCCCAGGGTTCTGTAATTGGCCCCAAACTTTTTATATTATTTATCAATGATATATTTGAGGCTTCCAAAGACATGAATTTTTTGTTGTTTGCTGATGACACAACTGTGTTCAAGGCTGGGACAGATTTGAATGAATTAATGGCCATTATTGAAAGGGAAATGATAGAATTAAAGAAATGGTTTGATTATAATAAATTGTTTCTAAATTGGGATAAGACAAATTATATGGTTTTTGGAAAAAAGGGAAAACAGGGAAGCACAAAATTAGTTATTGAGAATGTAAATATTGAATGTGTCTCAGAATTCAAATTTTTGGGAGTTATCCTAGACAGCAAACTTAGTTGGAAGCCTCATATTGAGCATATCAAAGGTAAAGTTAGTAAAAATATTGGTATTCTTTATAACGTTAAATACATATTGGATGAAGCTTCATTACAGCTTCTATACATAACCTTAATTGTTCTATATTTAACATACTGTATCGAAGTGTGGGGTAATGCTTGCACCAGTTATACAGAAAGGCTGTTCTTACTTCAGAAGAAAGCGATGAGAATTGTGACTTCTAAAGGTTTACGAGACCACACAAATAAACTGTTTATAAAACTGCAGACCTTGAAATTAAAAGAGTTGGTCAAATTTAAAATACTACAAATTATGTGGAGAGTGAAAAATAATTTGGTGCCAATACATATTCAAAACAAATTCATGCTAATTACAGATAGTAACAACAGAAGAAAAGGTATTTTTTGTGTACCATATTCACGCACCTCACAAAAACAAAAAGGGTTTCTTGTAATTGGGATCAATTTATGGAACTATTTGGACATTGTGCAAAAAACATGTAACACGATTGTTCAATTCAATAAAATATATAAAAAAAAAATGTTCTTAGAAAATACGAAGGCAGTGAAGCATAAGAACCGATGTTTGAAAAATTTGAAATTGTTAATTATTTAGATGAAGTAATATTGTACCTTGATAAAAAAAAAAAAAAAAAAAAAAAAAAAAAAAAAAGGTGAGCCATCTGTTTTGTGTCAGCTAAGATTATTGAAAAAAGGGGCATGAAATTATAAGACTAGGTCTTCTTCATGCTCCTATTCAGCATTGAATGTTATTATTTTGTTGTTGATGTGATTAATATTGTGTCTGTAATAACATCATGACTGAATAAAGAACTTGAACTGAACTGAACTTTTGATTTATTCATTCAAAAATGGCCAAATTCCATGACGTTCTGCTCAGTGAGTTTCATTTTTGTGACTGGATTCTGTGGTGTCGCTTCGCAACACAGATGGGGTTTATTTATGAATGAAAGTGCACAGTAAATTTACCAGTGTTGATTTTCCAGTGTTA
This sequence comes from Gila robusta, assembly GCA_030770095.1. Taxonomy (NCBI): domain Eukaryota; kingdom Metazoa; phylum Chordata; class Actinopteri; order Cypriniformes; family Leuciscidae; genus Gila; species Gila robusta. Next base: position 6,295 of record JAVALU010001467.1, read on the forward strand.
CAATAAAGTGTTAAAATAAAGTGTTGAATCAACACTAAACAGATTGGGTTTAACACCAGAAGTGTCTGTTTTAGATTAGAGTTGGTGTTATTTTGCATTGTTGCAAACATAACCGTAGTATGGTGTTCATTTTAGGACATCCTCAGACCTCAGACAAGACAAGGCATCATGCCTCAGACTAAAAGGCTTCAGTCATACGACAAAACGGCATCGCGCCTCAGACTGAAAAGCTTCAGGTCTCAGGAAAAACAATGTCAGGTGTCAGGTCTCGTACAATTAGGCGTCAGACGAAACAGCCTCAGACATAAAGGCATCGGACGAAACGGCATCAGACAAAACAGGTTCAGACAAAAAGGCATCAGACAAAAAGGCATCAGACATAAGGCATCAGACATAAGGCATCGTACGAAACGGCATCAGACAAAACAGCATCAGACATAAGGCATCGTACGAAACGGTATTAGACATAAGGCATCGTACGAAACGGCATCAGACATAACAGCCTCAGACAAAAAGGGATCAGACTAAAAGGCATCAGCTATGAGGCATCGGGCCACACGGACTCAGGTGGAGTTTAGAGGTTCACATTGCCCGCCCCATGTGACGTCACATGTACGCGGTTCAGATCAGATGGAGGCGGTAACCCGTCATGATATATTTGTATATTTTCTTTCATCAAATGTTACACTAATTACGTTGAATAGGCTACAGAAAAGAACATGCATTTTGCGAGTTGTATTTGCACGTTTAAAAAGTTAGATGACATATTTCAACTAGCTATAGCTTGTAGGCTATGTTGTCAAACTATGGATAGTTTTCATGATCGTGAAGTTAAAGCATTCTTTCGAGCTATTAGCATGCTTGATTAAAACTGCTTGAGCTTGATTTAACATTGCTGTAAAAATTTTTCATTTGTATCATGGGCGGCGCTGGGCTAGCAGTGCTTCAGCACCCCCAATAAAGACCAAAGCACCCCAATAGCACCCCCAAAAATTATTATTGGAAGCAATTATATTTAGGCTGTGAAAACTTATCTTGTTTTTTTCCAGATATTAAGTCTTTATTTCAATACATCTCATTATTTCGACATTATAAGTCGTTATTTCGACATAACAGCCTATCTGTTATTTCGATATAATATCTCCTTATTTCGACATATCTGTAGCGACAATGACTTTTGTAGGGAAATTATTAACTCAAAGGGGGAATAATATTCATGAGATGATGAATATGCATTATCGTATACACAAATTAGATTATCCCAAATAGGGAATAGGTTAAACCTCACCGTATATGAATCATTAACACGATTGCTCGTATTAATTATTAATATAGGTCGGTAAAATCAGATCAATTATCAGGGTAAACTTTGATATGATTCAGACTTAGTTTATCATGCACTCGTTCGTTTACCAGCCTGTTAACATCAAAAATACCCTCCCTGTGGCCACCAGAAATGATATTTCCGTGTAAGGCACTTTAGATATTTTAATATAAATCAAGTAGAGCTTTGTAACATAAGATCGGCATTTTCAGGGACTTCAAGTTTATAGAACAATGAGACAGATTCAATTCAAAAGATTATAGAGTTTAATAAAACAAGACTAAAGATTACATAAACTACTTAAATCACGCAGGAGTAAATATGCATAACAAAAACAAACAATTAACAAAGACAAAAGAACGATTGCAATACGAAATATTGGAGAGAGAGAGAGAGAGAGAGAGAGAGAGAGAGAGAGAGAGAGAGAGAGAGAGAGAGAGAGATCAGTTCAAACAATTCAAACGAGACCCAAAGGCTTTCTTAGGCGTATCTAGACAACCTTAAACAGCACTTAATTTAGATTGTACGTTACTTGATCTTATGGTCCCTTTTGCGTAGCTGTGTTACAAAGGAAACGTGGTCGCTTCAGCTCGTACGACAGATGCTTAATCTTAAATTAGTTTCGTTCGTGAGTGCACTGAACTAAGGAGAATTATCAAACTGAGGTAGCTCAAGAAAAGAAAGAACTTAGATTAAAACAAAGTAGAAAAACGACGCGGAACTCCGGGCTGGAGTTCGCAGGGAAGTTGGGATCTCTCTCTGGCGTAGGACTGCTAGCACCGAGGAGACATGGCGCTCCTGGTTTTGAAGGCGCTCGAGTATCGAAAGCCAAATGGTTCAGAATTCGCGTGGATTTGATCGCCGTCTAAATATTAAAACGCCGTCTTCATAACGCCGCCAGGCGTTAAATAAGCGCCGTCAGGCGATAAGTTAACGTCACACGCCGCCACGCGTTAAAATAACGCCACTCCCCGATAGATGTTAAATTGACGCCACACGCCACTCAAAATGCAGATTTGTGAGCTCATCTACATGGCCCCTCCTATTCTGAGTTTGAGGGCTCTACGGCAAGTCGGAGAGGACAATCCAGTGTGGAAGAGCGCGAAAATGGCAAGGAGAGAATTTGTTTCGCGGTGTAAACACACTGTAAATGAATGTGAAGTGTAAATGTAAATTAATTTTGTTCAAGAAAAAATAAAAACAAGAGCTTAAGATCCGGCGCAGCACCAGATGTAGTCTGGCCTCCCGTTATCAGAGACAAGAAAAATGTCTAGAGTCAAATAATTTCAGACGTCTAACTGCGATTAGGGATAGCATAAATGCCGAGCTCATTTGCGCATAAATGTCCCTAGATTTCCCTTTATGCGATCCCTTAAATTCATTAATTAAATTATTTTTAAATTAGGCCTATATATAACAAAGTTCGGGAGTAACATGTTCAGATAATCAACCAAATCAACACGGGATGAGTTAATCAACTCATTGAGTGCGATAGGATTGAGTAAGCAGTTTGGCTTATTACTATTAATGTCGCTGTCTTCACGAAGTGCTGAAATGTCAATCACTATACAGTATCATCATAACATGGCCTAGTCAGGAAAAGAAGACCCAAAAGTGGGAATTTGTAGCAAATCAAACTTTATTTTTATGGGTTGGCCTGTCTGACTGTACGACTCCCTGCCTAATGGTGTCCCGCATTAGCCTAAATAATTCGTAACATTAAGCATTTAAATTAACTGAAATAAAGCTAAAATTAGGCTAAATAAAATGGGCCTTTAAATTATGGGCATATATATTAATTAAAAAAAAAAAAAAACGAAAATTAGAAATGTTGCCTTGCAGACTGAAATAAATTTGAAGCTCTAAAATTATGAACTGGAAAGAAATAAAAACTTAAACTTAAATATAGCTAAATTATATATAGGCCTAGATAATTAAATATAGCCTAAATTAAACCTAAATAGCAATTTTAAATTATTTTTTTTTTTAAATGACAAAAGCACATAACGAAATTGCTTCAAATTAAACTAAAATTACCACGAAAAATAAAACTAAAACTAATTCAAAATCAAGATATAAATAAGATATAAATAAATAAATAAAAATAGATTAAAAATAAAATAACTGCAGGTCTCCGCAGTCACGTAGCCTAAATGAAAACTATGAAAGCCGTGTGACCGGCCAACTGATAAAAATAAAAATAAAAAATAAATTATTCCCTCTGATCTTCTGTTTCGTTAATAAAGTTTGATTTGGAACATATTCCTTCTTCATTTATTCATTTCCTGACTATGGCCATGTCATAATGATAGACAGCCTACATTTCAGCACTTCGTGAAGACAGCGACATAGTTATAATGAAGCGCTTAGAGATCGTGTGAATTGCATGTTCAGTTGAATTTGAGAACTTATATGCAAAAATATACACTTACAGCTCTGATGTGAAAACCTGTCAAATAAAAATCTGAAATTGAATGTTGAGATTTGCACTCGTAGAATCACAAACCTGCATTTCTGAATTTGAAATTATTATAAGATGTAAACTGCAAATTCCAAAAACAGGTCATTGTGCTATAAAAGTAATATTTTTTCCGGAACATTTTTGCCTTGTGCTGCAAAGTGCATTTGTTAAATATATCTGAGTTGATTTGGGCTCAAAACACGAAATGGGCAGAGAGTTAATGATGAAAGACATCAGGCCCTGAATTATCAGAGTAAAAGGCGAGTGCAGTCATTTACAGTGTGTTTACACCGCAAAACAAATTCTCTCCTTGCCATTTTCGTGCGCTTCCAAACTGGATTGTCTTCTCCGACTTGCCGTAGAGTCCTCAAACTCAGAATAGGAGGGGCCATGTAGATGATCTCACAAATCTGCATTTTGAGTGGCGTGTGGCGTCAATTTAACATCTATCGGTGAGTGGCGTTACTTTAACGCGTGGCGGCGTGTGACGTTAACTTATCGCCTGACGGCGCTTATTTAACGCCTGGCGGCGTTATGAAGACGGCGTTTTAATATTTATACGCCGATCAAATGCACGCGAATTCTGAACCATTTGGCTTTCGATACTCGAGACACGCCTTTCGTACGCGTCTGATCCAATCGTTTGGGAGGAGGCGTGTCGGCAAACCTTGTGGTTCGCGAAGTACACGGCTTCTGGGTCATGTGCATAGGAGATTACAAATTTAGTAATAATACACTTCTAAACTAGGATTAATAAAATATGCCTCATTGCATTTTGGGTTAGTGATTCGATCTTATTCGATTTCTCTGATTCCAATCATACCACTCGCGGCATTCCTAGGGCTAGTAAAATGCAGATACATGATTTTTCGTGATTAAACGAATGTCAGACTGATCACATATCATAAAAGCTTACAGTTATATCAATTAGGTCACAAGGGAATCCTGAACACAACCAGAAAACATTTGTACATTTGAAACGTTACGTTTAACTACACGTGGTTCAGAATGATTGTCTCTGTGCGTGTGTGTGTGTGTGTGTGTGTGTGTGTGTATTCAGAGTTCGTCGCGTGGTCAGTCACGTGTTGGACTCCTGATCGTCTTCAGTTCCGTGTATGTGTGTGCGTCCTTCGAATTTGATGAGTTTTAAGTCTGGATTACAATGACCAGTGTGGTTCGATTACACAAGGTTGTCTGTGTTTGTGAGGTGTCGTGCAGAGGGGACTACACGGGATCTCCAGCCAGAGAGGCGCCCCTGTTGAGTCACATGTGGTAAGACAGAGGATCCTGTGATTACTTATCAGCGAAAAACGCGGGGGCACTTCTGGCATCGGTAATTTAATTAAAGGGTTAGTTCACCCAAAAATGAAAATTCTGTCAGTATTTACTCACCCTCATGTTGTTCCAACCCCGTAAGACCTTCGTTCATCTTCGGAACACGAATTAAGATATTTTTGATGAAATCTGAGAGCTGGATCACTCCTCCATAGGCTTCTTGAGGGATTGAACTTGCCGGCCTCGAAAAGTTATTAAAGACATCGATAAAATAGTCCAAGTGGCTACAGTGGCTCAATCTTAAGTTTATCAAGCGACGAGAATACTTTTTGTGCGCAAAAACAAACAAAAGTAACGACTTTATTTCAACTATAAATTTCCTTCTCTGTTGGCCTCTAGTCAGTTAACTTAGTGTAATAGCGTAGAGCTACGTCACACGTAGGCTCACTATTGGCCGACGCTGGTCATGTGGGTGATGCGTGTGACGTACAACAACAGAAGCTCTACGCTTTTACACTAGTGAACTCACTCGAGGCCCACAGAGAGGGACATGAATAGTTGAAATAAAGTCGTTATTTTTGTTTGTTTTTTTTGCGCACAAAAAGTATTCTCGTCGCTTGATAAACTTAAGATTGAGCCACTGTAGTCACTTGGACTATTTTAACGATGTCTGTAATAACTTTTCGGGGCCTGCAAGTTCAATCCCTCAAGAAGCCTATGGAGGAGTGATCCAGCTCTCAGATTTCATCAAAAATATCTTAATTCGTGTTCCGAAGATGAACGAAGGTCTTACGGGGTTGGAACAAAATGAGGGTGAGTAAATACTGACAGAATTTTCATTTTTGGGTGAACTAACCCTTCGTGTGTGAATCGGTAACTTAAAAAGTCCCATGACATCTGTTTTTGTCACAATCTCCGAATGGAGGAGTGTTTACTTAATTAGAATCTAGTTGATTAAAACCACATGATTGCGCTGATCATCTGATTATTGCTACATATCTCATTATTTCGACATAATAACTTGCTATTTCGACATAATAAGGGGACATTCTAATCTGCATTAAGCCCCATTATGCGTTTTATAATGTTTTCTATGGGAGGAAAATGCTAAACGTTTAATTAAACGCGTTGTGTTCATATTCTGGGCTCATCTGATTTTTTTGTAGTATAGCCTACTTTATGATTTTAGTATCATAATGATTAATACATGCACGCACAATTATCCGTGAACTTGATCAATGTTACAGATATGTTTTATGCACAAAATTCAGAATTAAATGACTGTGCAGCAATAAAGAGTCTGTAGGTCTACTATAGCCATTAAAAAAGCCATTTAGTTTCATATTTGTTAAAATAATATAATGTTATTTTTTTTGTTGAAAAAAGTGAACAGCGTGAGTAAGATAGGATGTGCAATATATGGGTCTCAGATATGATTTTGACCACTTCATTAAGGGTTGTTTTAGAAAGCCTTTCTTTAAAGTGAATTTTGTTTTGTATAAATTGTATCTTATTTTTAATACATTTTTCATCAACCAATTGCCTGGATTTAATAAATAAGAAGTAAATATAGCAGACAATATAATCATTAGTAGGCTACATGGAGGCGCCGACGCCGTTACTTGCATTGCACGTGAACTGGAGCATCTCATCATAAACTAGAATGTACATTTCTTTTGAAGTGGTCAAAATCATGTCTGAGACCCATATATTGCACATCCTATCTTACTCATGCTGTTCACTTTTCATAATCAACATGGAAAAAAAAAACATTATTTTTGTCTGAGGCTGTTTCGCCTGATGCCGTTTCGTCCGATGCCTTTTTGTCTGATGCGTTTCATCCGATGTCTGATGCCTTTTTGTCTGAGGCTGTTTTATCTGATGCCGTTTCGTCCGATGCCTTATGTCTGATGCCTTTTTGTCTGAACCTGTTTTGTCTGATGCGGTTTCGTCCGATGCCTTTATGTCTGAGGCTGTTTCGTCTGACGCCTAATTGTACGAGACCTGACACCTGATATTGTTTTTCCTGAGACCTGAAGCTTTTCAGTCTGAGGCGCGATGCCGTTTTGTCGTATGACTGAAGCCTTTTAGTCTGAGGCATGATGCCTTGTCTTCATATGTCTGAGGTAATCAAGTTAATCAAGCCACACCTCCGTTTACGTGCAACCGTCGTTTTGACTGAACCAGAGTCCCGACCACATGCAAACGCCATTTTACTTCTGTGGAAGAGTCAAGACTGGGTAAGTCTAATACTTTGACAGTAATACAGATAAATCAGACTGTAAATTGATTTCAATGTATACAATTTATTAGTTGTATATTGTTCGATTACAAATGACTGTAATAATGAATAACTAAGTTAACATTAGACAACGAGCTCTGACGTCTGATTTTTGTAAATGGCCTGTGTCATGCCACTTTATAAATGATGTTAGTAATAAAGCCTCGATTAAGTTTAGTTTTGTCTGTCATCACGTCTCGCGCACCGTAATTGTTTTTATGCACGTTCGGGCATTTTCTTCACGAGCACACTCGACAAAGTTATTCGCGCGCGAAGCACATTCAAAGTCAGCAAGCTACGGCTAGAAGCTTGCTGTCTTGCATAGTCTGCAGTGCGTTGGCGGCTGATCTCTTTGGAAAACTCTGATACTGATACATGGTCTACTTCTGTGAAGGCTGCTGCTAGAATTTCTGCTTCTGCTACAGCCGCATCTCTCTCTTTCTCTTCCTGCAGTGCCTCTAGTGTTGCTTGAAGTCGGGCTTGTTCCACTTTAATCTCAATTTCTGTCTTTGCATGAGCCACTCTTGCTTTGGCTGCCTCTGCTCTTGCACGAGCTTTCATGACGGCTAAACTGGCCGTAGAACTTCTTGATGAGGTAGAAGATTGAGAACTTGAGCAAGCATCATCACTTTCTTTGTGCATGCGATGGCGCAGTGATGATTTAGATTCTCTTGAAGACATGATTTTTGTGCATGATTAAAACAGTGAGGCCAGTGACAGTGAAAAGATACGCTGCGAATTGGAAAGATGGATGGATTGCCTGTCTAACAACTGCGTCTATCAGAGAGATAAAAGGATATCTCTGTTTGTAAACCTGCACAAAAATCATGTCTTCAAGAGAATCTAAATCATCACTGCGCCATCGCATGCACAAAGAAAGTGACGATGCTTGCTCAAGTTCTCAATCTTCTACCTCATCAAGAAGTTCTACGGCCAGTTTAGCCGTCATGAAAGCTCGTGCAAGAGCAGAGGCTGCCAAAGCAAGAGTGGCTCATGCAAAGACAGAAATTGAGATTAAAGTGGAGCAAGCCCGACTTCAAGCAACACTAGAGGCACTGCAGGAAGAGAAAGAGAGAGATGCGGCTGTAGCAGAAGCAAAAATTCTAGCAGCAGCCTTCACAGAAGTAGACCATGTATCAGTATCAGAGTTTTCCAAAGAGATCAGCCGCCAACGCACTGCAGACTATGCAAGACAGCAAGCTTCTAGCCGTAATTTACAATGTAGTCCTGAGCACATGTCAGACACTTACAGCCTGGCCAAATACATTGCACGCAGTCAGTTGATAGCTTCTGGACTGAATTCTTTTGATGATAAACCTGTAAATTATTGGGCTTGGCGATCATCTTTTAAAAGTACCATTGCAGACCTTGACCTTAAGCCAGAGGAAGAGATGGATTTGCTCATCAAATATCTCGGAAGAGAATCATCTGAACATGTACGAAGATTAAAAGCAGTTAATATTAGGCACCCTTCTGAAGGTCTACAAATGGCTTGGGAGAGGTTAGAGGAAATGTATGGTTCACCAGAGACAATTGAAAGGGCTCTCTTCTCCAAATTGGAAAGCTTCCCTAAAATATCAGGTAAAGATTTCTATAGGCTGCGTGATCTTGGACACCTGCTTGCAGAGCTAGAGGCAGCCAAGTTGGATGGCTATCTTCCCGGGTTGTCTTACCTTGACACTGCTCATGGTGTGAGCCCGATTGTAGGAAAACTTCCTTATGGTATCCAAGAAAAATGGATATCGTATGGATCGAAGTACAAGAGAGAACATTATGTGGCCTTCCCACCATTTTCTGTGTTTGCTGACTTTATTCGTTCAGAAGCTAAAACAAGAACAGATCCCAGCTTTGCCATTTTTCCTTCAGTGCCGCTACAAGAAAAAAGAGAAACAGTTTCTTAAAGAACATTCAGTATGCTTCAGGTGCTGCTCTTCTGTAGATCACATGGCAAAAAACTGCAAAGCTGAAATCCATTGCACTGAATGTGATAGTGATCGTCATGTGTCAGCTCTACATCCTGGTCCAGCACCTTGGAGGAAAACCATCTCTCCTGTCTTAGAGGATGGCGGGGAGGAAGATGAATTAACCAACCAAGAGGTAACCTCAAAGTGTACTGAAGTGTGTGGAGCTGGAAGGAGTGCCAGAGCATGTTCCAAGATTTGTTTGGTTAATGTCTATCCTGTCGGTGACAAAACCGAATCCAGAAGAATGTATGCAATTCTTGATGAACAGAGCAACCGCTCATTAGCAAGAACAGAATTCTTTGAAGAGTTTCAAATCAAAGGATCTTCTTTTCCGTATTCACTCAAGACATGTGCTGGATTAAAAGAGACAACAGGAATGAGAGCAAGTGGCTACATTGTGGAATCATTGGATAAGAGTGTAAGCCTTCATCTTCCTACACTGCTAGAGTGCAATAAGATTCCTAACATTCGTTCTGAAATTCCTACCCCAGATGCAGCACGTCATTTCAGTCAGCTGAGGGATATTGCTCATGAAATACCGTCCCTAGACCCACATGCTAACATCCTTCTCCTCCTTGGTAGGGACCTCAATAGGGTCCACAAGGTCCGTCAACAGATTGATGGTCCACCCAACGCTTTATTTGCTCAAAAGTTAGATCTTGGATGGGTAGTTATAGGAGACGTATGTCTTGGAGGTGCTCATCGACCTGCTCATGTAGATGCTTTTAAGACCTCCATACTTGAAAGTGGTCGCCCCAGTTTACTTTGGCCCTGTGAAAGTCAGTTCCATGTAAAAGAGTAGTATGGCACAAAATTTCAGTTTCAAGATCATCTTGCATCAAAAAGTGTAAGTGCTTTAACAACGTGTGCAAGCGAGAAGCTAGGTCAATCACTCTTTGTTCGTACATCCAGAGATCACAAGCTTGCACTGTCAGTGGACGATGACAGGTTTCTACGCATAATGGACAAAGAGTTCTACCAAGATGAATCCAATGGCTGGGTGGCTCCTTTGCCATTTCAAGTTCCCAGAAGAAGGCTTCCAAATAACAGAAAGTATGCGTACAGCCATCTTTCCTCACTTCGTCATACTTTGGACAAACGTCCTCAAATGAAAGCTCATTTTTTTGAGTTTATGGAGAACATGTTCTCTAAAGGACATGCAGAAGTTGTTCCCCCACTCAAGAAAGACCAAGAATGCTGGTATCTGCCATTGTTTGGTGTTTATCATCCGAAGAAGCCAAGCAAGATCCGTGTGGTCTTCGATTCTAGTGCACCTTATGATGGAGTCTCATTGAATGATATCCTACTTAAGGGGCCAGATCTCAACAATACCCTCCTGGGAGTTCCAAGATTAGAACTCTGTGCAGCAGTTCTGGCAGTTGAGATCGCAGACATGGTTGTAGAAGAAATAGGCTTGCAGTTCAATAATATCCAGTTCTACACAGATAGTAAAGTTGTTCTTGGGTATATTCATAATCGAACAAGACACTTTTATGTGTATGTGCACAACAGAATCCAACGAATTCTTCAGTCATCTACTCCTAGTCAATGGAGCTATGTTCCATCAGATGCTAATCCTGCAGATCATGGGTCTAGATCTGTATCAGCTGATTATCTCAGTAGTACAACTTGGCTTACAGGGCCAGATTTCTTTCAGAACACTCCATCCTTAAATGCCTTGCTTCAAGAGAACTATGACCTTGTTGATCAAGATCCAGAAATCCGACCACAAGTGATTTCATGTTTAACTGCAGTGCCTACTCAGTTCCTGACTCCTGAGCGTTTTGAACGCTTCTCCAGCTTGAATAAGCTAATCAGATCGCTCATTTAAGCCACACCTCCCAGTCATTCTCCCATTTAACGAAAGAGCCAAGATGTAGTGGATGGCATCTTTGTAGTAACAGTCCCACAAATGAGGAGTTGGAAAAAGCCAGGATTGTTATCCTAAAGAGCGTTCAAAATGTAGCCTTTCCTGAAGAGCTAAGTGATATAAAAGCAGGATGCAATCTCTCACCTAAAAGTAGTATACGGAAACTTCATCCTATTCTGGATGACAAAGGTCTTCTGCGCGTTGAAGGCCGTATTGCTCAGGCAGGTCTTGAGAAGGAAGAATCCAATCCTGTGATCATTCCTGGTAAACATAACGTAGCAATCTTGCTTGTTCGACATTACCATCAAGCAGTCAAACATCAAGGAAGGCATTTTACTGAGGGAGCAATACGAGCAGCAGGGTATTGGCTGATGAGTGCCAAAAGATGCATTGGAAGTCTACTTAACAAGTGTGTGACATGTAGAAGGCTTCGCCATCCTACAGAGCTCCAACTGATGGCAGATTTGCCAGCAGAAAGACTTCAAGTGGCTCCACCTTTCACATATGTAGGAGTCGATGTATTTGGACCATGGCAGGTTGTTTCTCGCCGCACCAGAGGAGGCTGCTCCAATTCCAAAAGATGGGCAATCATTTTCTCATGTATGTGCACAAGAGCAGTGCACATTGAAGTTGTAGAGACATTGATCTCAAGCGGATTCATTAATGCTCTGAGACGTTTTTTTGCAATAAGGGGACCCGCTAAGCAGATACGCTCTGATTGTGGCACAAACTTTATTGGAGCAGTGCAGGAGCTCAAGATGATTAAAGAAACTTCAGGCTCTGATCTTCAGAAGTATCTACAAGAACATGCTTGTACATGGATATTCAACGCTCCCCATGCGTCACATATGGGAGGTGCTTGGGAAAGGATGGTGGGTATAGCCCGACGTATTCTTGACTGTATGTTGCTTGAAGGAAAGTCCCTGCATCTCACATGCGACGTTCTGGTAACCCTCATGGCTGAAGTGTCTGCTATCATTAATGCACGCCCTCTCGTGCCAGTATCTTCAGATCCTGAAGTTCCTTTAATACTCACCCCTGCTATCCTGTTGACCCAGAAAACCTGTTCGATCCCTCCGCCACTTGCCGAGTTTACAGATAAAGATCTGTTCAAGGCTGAGTGGAAAAGAGTTCAAAATCTTGCAGAAACATTTTGGGCAAGATGGCGCCGTGAGTATCTTGCCACTCTACAGAGTAGGCAGAAGTGGCAAGACAAGAAGCCTTGTCTCAAGGAAGGAGACATTGTGTTGATGAGGGATAGCCAAGTCAAGAGAAATCAGTGGCCTATGGCTATCATTGCAAAAACACTGCCTAGTAAAGATGGTCTTGTGAGGAAAGTGGAGTTGAAATTCAGCAGAGAAGGTGTGCAGAAAAACTTTATTCGCCCTATATCAGAAGTGGTTCTGCTTTACTCCCCCTAAGATATTAGGAGTAAAAAAGCTAAAGTGAGGTATTTACATACCCCAGGCGGGGAGTGTGCTCGACTTTAAACTTCGGTTTAAACGGTTTGATTTAAACAAGGACTTTTATTTTGATATTTATTTTTGAGTGTTCCTTAGTTTTCCTATGGCTTCCTGTTTAAAAGAGGGAGTAGGCCATATTTCACTGTGCTTGAGTTGTTCAAGGTGCTCCATGTGGTTGCAGACATCCAGCTTCATCTTGCCTATCAAAGCCCTTTGCAATGCAATATCTGTAAGTGACGGTTTGATTTTGTTTAGTGAGCGTTATGTGTACTTTTATTGTTGTGCTATGTCATGTAGCATTTAATTCAGCATGTTTGTTACTTTTTTCTACTCAAGTATTAATGCTGTTGATATACAACTGTATTGTTGTTGGTTATTTGCCTTGTGTGTTTAAGCGTGCTCATTTTGATGATTTATCTATTTTGTGAAATTCATGTTTGTGTATTTTCTCTTCTTTGTAGTTTCACACTTTTCATGATTAAACTACATAAATTGCACCTTCGTGGAGTTTACTGTGGAAGTGTTTAGCAACTGGATAGCTGGATTGATTAAAACAGTGAGACCAGTGACAGTAACGTAGGCCATTTTACGAGGTGATCTGTTGGGTGTTGAATTTCTTGGCCTATCAGGAAGATCACCGGACTAAAACAAATTGTTATGATTTTATTTTGAAGATTCTTTCGTTGACCGTGCTTCTGTGATAGTCATGGTTCTTCTGTGGTAACTTAAGTTTTTAATGTTGTGAAATGATTGAGCTGCGTGGTATTAATTCGTGGAACGAAAACCAATAGTGTTCGGTTTAATAGTTTGTGTGGAACACTCGTCGTGAAATAGGTAGAAATAGGAGAGCTCTTTACTCGTCTCTCTAGGGCAAAATGTTGACAGATATTTCAACTAACGTTAATGTAACTTAAGCCTGGAATAACGCAGTTTAACACCATTGGGGCCCTGTAGTGCAAGGCTGTATGCAGCCCTCCCTGACGCAATATTATCTGTCTGCTATGGAATGCCAAAGCTGACTTAGTTAAAAATAAATAAATACATAAATAAATATACAAATAAATGTAAAAAAGTACAAATAAATGAGTATTTGTACATTTATTTCCTTATTTATGTATAATTGTATTTTTTCACACATTTATTTTTTATTTATTTATACATTTATTTATTTCCACATTCATTTATGTATATGTTTTTATTTCTACATTTATTTATTTCCACATGTCTTTGTCCGTATGCTAATGAGGGGGCGTGTTTAACCTCAGACATCAGCAATCGAGCTCAGAGTGGCAGTGCTGAAGCTTTGAGGCCACAGTGATACCTTGTGGTGTGTGACCAAACGAAACGCAAGAGGTGTGCGGACAATATCACATTTTAAGTCATGTATATCACCCTAACTGTATGTAGGGTAGGCTATATAGGGTTAACTCACATAGCACACATGAACAGAAACTGCACTTCAACGGGTCTGATAGCAGACACTTGGACATGGAAGCGCATGAAAGTATCCACTATTAATAGCAATGTAAACGCGGTGGATAGGGCTGATAAGAGCTTGCGTTTATTGTCGATGAGACTCGCACACCAGCGCAGAACGCGGAAAGAAACCAGCGCACATTTCACTGACTCCTACGCAAGCATATCGATCAATGAGTTTGAAACGCGACTCAATACACGGTTTACATTCGCGTTTCATAATTTCGTATGCATAACAGGTGACAATTCAAATGCTTAAAACACAACCCATATTTCATAGATGCTGCTCTTAGATACTGATTAATCAAGTCATCAATTTGGAATTATTCTTAAATCAAACAAAAGGGCTCATGTAAACGCAGCTAGTGAGCCACGCATCTCACCCCATGCAGTGGAGGACAGAAGCATCATCATGCCCATTCAAACAGCACCTGTCGTGCCCATGGTCGTGGTGATATTTCCCCCTATAAATAGATTTTTTATATATATATATATATATATATATATATATATATATATATATATATATATATATATATATATATATATATATATATATACCCAAACCTTAAAAAAAAATAGGTAGGCTATACATCATCATATATGTCAAGTTTTTAACCCTCCTATTATCTTTGGGGTCAATTTGACCCCATTCAATGTTTAACGTCTGTAAATACATATTATTTTTTATTTATTTTTTGATTCAGATTTAATGGCTCGTCTGTATGGGCAGGTGGGGTTCTGCCAAAATATTGATCCAAAATATAGATCTCTATATAAGCTGAATCAATAATACATTTTAAATGTTTTCAGCATTTCTCAACAAATATTTTTTCAAATTTTCTAGACTGTTTTAATATTAATCGATAAACTACTCAGTTATAATTATAATAAGGCACTATGGCTGTTATCAGTAAAATAAAATTAACAAAAGTCATTAAGTCATTAAAAGTCAAAATCTTAATACAGAGGAGAATGCTTTTACACTGCAGTTACAATTGCATAAAAGTCGTTATGAGATTAAAGATATGACTCCCTTGTTTAAGACAGTGACTTACCGCCACCTACTGGGTGTTTTAGTTTCATATTTTAACATACAATTTAATTGATTCCATCATTTCATATTTCTATATTCATTTATTTTAAACATTAATCTCTTAACGACTTTTACTTTCTACCTATTTAATAAGGTTTGGGTAGATATAAAAATTTATAGGGGGAAATATATGGGCACGACAGGTGCTGTTTGAATGGGCATGATGATGCTTCTGTCCTCCACTGCATGGGGTGAGATGCGTGGCTCACTAGCTGTGTTTACATGAGCCCTTTTGTTTGATTTAAGAATAATTCCAAATTGATGACTTAATCAGTATCTAAGAGCAGCATCTATGAAATATGGGTTGTGTTTTAAGCATTTGAATTGTCACCTGTTATACATACGAAATTATGAAACGCGAACGTAAACCATGTATTGAGTCGCGTTTCAAACTCATTAGCCGCGTTTCCACTGCCGGGCCAGGGCCGAGCCGTGCTAGTGCGTGCCAGGGCCAGTCGCGTTTCCACTGTCACTTCCGGGGCTTGATCTGGGCTTACTCAGGGCCAACGGCCAGGATTTCTGGCCCGTCGAATACCTTGGGCCAAAGCGGGCCAGCTCGGGCTAGAGGCGTGGGCAAGGTAAAAGGTGGAGTTTATCGGTGTTAGGGAAAGTTATGGTCTGCGGCAAAGCCGGCAAGATGCACATTTCACTTTTTTATATCGCGCAAAATAATCGCTGCTCGAAATGGAGAATCGCCTGTATTGGTTTGACGAAGATACCAAGGCTCTTCTGAGCATTTGGGCAGAAGAAAGGGTACAACGTCAATTTGACGGCATGTGAAGAAACAAGGACGTTATAAAATACATCGTTGCTGAATTTTCTAAGCTAAGCATTCAGCGAGCAACGCTTCAAGTTTGGGAAAAAATAAAAAAGTTGCGGGCGCAGTATTGTACAAGGGGATTAAAACGCACAATGGACAAAGCGGAGCTCAGAGAAGAAACTTTCCATGGTTCGACTTGATGGACACACCGTTCCTCTGTTAATGGCGACTCGCGAGACAAGTCGGGACACTATTGCAGCCACGGCCGGTGAGTTAATATACATGCTATCTTCCTAACTTAAAAAATAAATAAATTCATAATACCCGCTGAAATGGGTTGGGTTATATGACGTTTGATCCAGAAAGGCGTGTTAGGGGCGGGGTTTAGGGCAGCGTTGAGGGGCTACTGGCCCGGCAGTGGAAACGCAAGCCCGGTGCTTAAGGCCACTGCGGTAAAGCCAGCCGCCACCTCGAAATGAGCGGTCAAACTAGCCGCCCCTATATTTCGCGGTGCGCGTATACACTAGCTATTACGGTAAGACCGTCAGACCGTCATCTGGATTGAAAACAATTGATCTTCCGGCAAAGGCTATTTCACATTAATTTATTCTATCTATCTATCTATCTATCTATCTATTTATCTGTCTGTCTGTCTATCTATCTATCTATCTATCTATCTATCTGTCTATCTGTCTATCTATCTATCTATCTATCTATCTATCTATCTATCTATCTATCTATCTATCTATCTGTCTATCTGTCTATCTGTCTATCTGTCTATCTGTCTGTCTGTCTGTCTGTCTGTCTGTCTGTCTGTCTATAATTATGTATCTGTCTATTTATAATTATCTATCTATCCATCCATCCTAAAATAATAATATACTGTTGTGTCTATACATTCAGAAAATCACTAAAAAA